>CAUYQU010017149.1:0-28236 GCA_963574635.1 Cheracebus regulus | reverse complement strand
AATTAGTTCAACCATTGTGGAAGACAGTGTGGTGATTCCTCAAGGACCTAGAAATAGAAATTCCATTTGACCCAGCAATCCCATTACTGGGTATATATCCAAAGGATTATAAATCGTTCTACTATAAGGACACATGCACACGAGTGTTCATTGCAGTTCTGTTTACAATAGCAAAGACCTGGAACCAACCCAAATGCCCATCGATGATAGACTGGACAGGAAAATATGGCACATATACACCATGGAATACTATGCAGCCGTAAGAAACGATGAGTTCGTGTCCTTTGTAGGGACATGGATGAACCTGGAAATCATCATTCTCAGCAAACTGACACAAGAACACAAAATCAAACACTGCATGTTCTCACTTATAGGTGGGTGTTGAACAATGAGGACACATGGACACAGGGAGGGGAGCATCACACCCTGGGGTCTGTCAGGGGGAACTAGGGGATGGACAGCGGGGGTGGGGAGTTGGGGAGAGATAGCATGGGGAGAAATGCCAGATATAGGTGATGGGGAGGAAGGCAGCAAATCACACTGCCATGTGTGCAGCTATGCAACAATCTTGCATGTTCTTCACATGTACCCCAAAACCTAAACTGCAATTTAAAAAAAAATAATAATAATAGCTAGTATTTATTATGTACTTACTTTGTGCTGAAAACTGAGCTAAACTCCTTCCATGGATTTGGCCCAGAGACAAACCATAACATAAGAGCTTTCATTACCCTTATTGCACAGATGAGAAAATAGAGATTTAGAGTCACAGAGCCATGTGTCCAAAGTCATGAAATTAACAAGTGTTGGAATAGATCCATATGCAGGTAGTTCATTGCAGATCTGTGTTTTTGGCAGAGGGGTAAGATTAGCATTTGTTTAGGAGACACAAGGAGTGAGTATGTCTATAACCTGAAATCAGAAGGCAAACCTGTTTGCTTGACAGTGGGTGACTGGGATGCTGAATCTGCAGAGCAGGAAGGTGTACTGGTATCAGTTTGGCCCTTCCGCCCACTGTATGAGTTAGAAGCAACACTTTTCCAGTCTGTGTTTAACATATAAATAAATAATCCAAATATAAATTGCAATCTCACAGAGCCTTCCTTGTTTTTCTGCTTTGGGATATAAAAAGCATCTACAAACATCTGCTTCTGCTGGATTTTTCTTTGTGGCGACCTCTCCGTGAAGACACTTAAAAACCACAGCTCATGGTCTGTTTCATGGCCTGCACCCCTGGTTTGTCATTTACAAAGCACAGAAATATTCCATGTGTGGTTGAAGGTGGTGCCAGTACAGATGGGAAGCTTTATTCTGTGGCTGCTCATGTTATGCATGAATGAAGGACTACAGTCCAAAAACAAGCTCAGGGCTCTGCATAGGAGAGGTGACCATTCTATCCGGTACTGAATTAAACTGCACTGCAGCCACAAGGAAGGACAGTGACAGGTTGGTTTTAATGAGTGTCCTGGAAAGGGACTATTGCACTCCCTCCCACACTACCTCCTGGTTCTTAGGTTATTGCCATTATAATTAATATTAATTATGATGCTATAGCATTTTAATTGACAATTTCAGTTTGTGACTTAAATAAAAGTAAAATGATAAAACCATACAGATTAAAATAATCAGAAGGATTGTTAATTGGGAGCAAGCTTTCTCTTTATTGAAGTTCCAGATCTCTGCTGCAATTGCTACAACAGCAGGAAACAAACCAGCAATGGAACAAACAAAGACGGAAGGTATTCCCTTTTCTCCCTGTGAACCTTTACACTATGAAGTAGACAAAAGCATTTTAGACATGGCAGAAATACGAAGTCACATGATGTATCCTTTTGGAAGGCTTTTCTTGATGAATTCAGTTTAAAAATCTGAGCAGACAGCAATATTATGATCTGAATACGGAAGTATTTATCCCAGCTGGAGGTTCAAGGTAAGGTTTCTGAATGTGTGAATGATGCCTACAGCTTGCCACCTCTCAGCTAGTCTTTGAATATTAACTCTTCAAACCTAGGAAGAGTTTCCCAGATAACTAAATGACCTTTGCATATTGGAGAAGCAAAGGGTTAATAATTGAACTGAGCGGCACTGAATTGTATTGAATATTAAGTCTTAACCAGAGCAAGTACAGAAAATAATTATATTCTAATGTTTTTCAAAATTTACTGTGCAATTTCATAACTTTTTTATTACTGTGGAGTCAAATAACCTTTAATAAAAATATGGCAATCACACATTTTCCCTTTGTGAAGTCACCTTCATTCCCAAGAAGAAAGTGCATTATTTTCTCTATTTCTGCTCTGATTAGTACAGCACTCAATGAAAAGACGAAAAAAAAGTTTATTTCTAAATTTATGGGAAATAAAATTCAAAGTTCACTAGAACACAGCTTGTTGTTTATTATCTTCTCTGTTTACACATGTTTAGTTAAAAATCAGACTTTATTACATGTGGGGAAGGCCAGGACTAGGTGAGGTCAATTAGGTGCCTAGGACTCAGTTTAAGAAGATCTTTACTTCTGGGTCATGCAAGTGTTTGATCCAGCGATGAAGACACCAGAGCCTACAGGACAGGCTTACTTCTTTATAGTCCAGGTCAGTCAAACGTGAGCGTAGGAGGCGTCAGCTCTGGCCCGTGACTGCTAGAGCACTATGCTACACTTCATTCATTTATCCATGAATTAATTCAGCAAATATTCACTGAGCATCTGATATGCACAATAGGCCCCTCTTATCTTCAGTTGTGCTTTCCATGGTTTCATTACCCATGGCCAACTGTAGTCTGAAAATAGGTGCGGTCAGTACAATAAAATATTTTGAGAGATTCCACATTCACATAGCTTTTATCCTACTCCGTCACTTTACTCCACTCAAACGGCTCTTATCAAAAGTCACTGATGACCTCCACATCACTCTGCCGTGCCACTCTACTACTAACATCCTATGTTCAGGAATATCTTTATTTACACAGAAAATAATTAAATGCTTTTCATTGAATATATAATTTGGGATTATTTCAATGCAAAAGAAACTGGTGGATACTAAAATGCCAGTGAAGAAGTTAAAAATAGCTCCATGGGCTGGGAAAGTTGTTTGTATAAAGGTCAACAATCCAACGTGTTCCACAGAAAGGGGAGAAGATAGATATCTGTCAATAAAATAAGAATTATAGTGACTCATCAGTAAGAAATTGCCATGTTGGAAACTGTCACCAAAGAGACTGTGCTAAAAGTGTCATGGAAGAGACTGTGCTATAATAATTCAGTTTTTGCTTCAAAAGTGGGAAACATATCAGGATAAATAGCTAATGCCTGCAGGGCTTAATACCTAGGTGATGAGTTGATAGGTGCAGCAAACCACCATGGCATACGTTTACCTATATAACAAAACTGCACCTTCTACATATGTATCCCAGAACTTAAAATACAATTTTTAAAAAGTAGAAAATATGTTGCTAATATTTTTAAAAATCATTTTTTTCAAAAGAAGCTTCTAAAATGGAAGTGATGTCTCTGGAAGCAAGCAAACAGCAGGCCTGGACTCATGGCTGCCACAGCTGCATGCAGGACATTGCACATTAATTCACTTTTCTAAATCAAATTTCTTATCTTGTTAGGGTAGTGAGAAATTCAATCTCATTCCTTCCTTAGGGATCCCAATTTCATCGGGATTAGGCTGAAGTCCTCGAGTGAGGCTTAAACAGTCCAGAACTTCACAGAGTCACCTTTAGCTGTTGATTCACAGTGGTCATTGATATCCTTACTTAGAAAAGTTAAATGTGGTTTGTTCTTTTGAGGATGGGTCCCCAAGAGCATCTCTGTGGAGGCTAGAAGTCCCTATGACTAACACTTCTTTCTACTTAAATGTATCAAACTGATTGTTTTCCTCAGGTTAGTCCTTAACTCTAGACAGAGAAATGGCAGGGCAGGAGGAGTAGATGTGGATCCCTGAAAAAAAAAAATACCCTTTTCCAGTCTTGGATAATTTCCCCTTCCTCCAGACAGACAATTTTTGCCTCTGCCATGACTAACACTCTTCTTCATCCTCCCTTGTATCTGCCAGTTTAGGCAAATAGGCAAATTTTGCTGTACTAGCAACAACTTCAAACTCTCAGTGGGCTTCCAACACAAAGGTGTGTTTCTTTCCCATTACATGTTAGTTGTGGATTGGCTATGGCTCTCAATTCTGCCTTTGTAGTAAATCTAGATTTGTGGAGCTGCTCCTACCTAGTCTCATGGCAGAGGGAAAAAGAACAATACCACAACCTTGAAATAACCCTTCAAATTTTGGTTTGGAATTGCATACATCATTTCTGCTCACAGTTTACTGTCCAAACTATATCAGATGGCCAGGCTTGATGCTGACAGGTAGGGAGGTACACTACTCATTGGGAGAGGCATTGAAAAATTGAGAACAATAACACAACCTACTATAATTCCCCTGGGGAACATTTCAGGAACACAAAGTATGGCTTTTTTTTTTTTTTTTTCTGGAGGTGGAGAAGTAAAAATGAGAAAATAAAACCAGTTAGCATTTTCTTTCTTTTTAGTTCAGTTTGCTGTGTAAGCAAGCACTTTGAAGTTATATAAGGAGGAAATTTGGGAAAGTAGGGTCTAATAATTCTATACTATTGCTCAACAGGCTCAAATCAACCATTTAATGCATATTAACTCATTAAACAGAACAATTCCATGAAGTAGATACTATTTTTCCTCCCCTCATCCTCTCATTTTGTAGACAGATGAATATACGTATTTAGGTATAATGATAAAGTTACTTGTTAAAGAAACACAAGTAATACATTGTGGGTACAGGATTGAGACCCAAGGTGTTCAGCTCTAGGATCTAAGCTCTTAACTATTGTCCTACAGTATTATTGAGGATTAGACCCATTCAGACAGTACTATGGGATCCTAAGAGTCTAATAAGAGAATCAGTGGCAATCATTTGGCTTCATTCTATATAATATCCTTCTATATATGTCTGAAAAATAGATTTTTTTCTCTGTGTTTCTTTGAAGCTTAAAATCTTGCTGTGCCATTTTCAGATAAAAGCTCAATTACGAAAATAAAATACTGATGCTTTTGGTCTTTTAGTAGAGAGGTTACAGCTATAATCATGAACTCTTAGGAGTCAGTTATCTTTCCACATGCTCAGCTGTGGCCTTTTTTTCACTTACAGGGATTCCTGAGCCCACAGTCTAGGCCCTGCTATGTCTTGCTGTGTTCCAGGAATTACCCCCAAATTATTAAGGCTAGACATACAGAGCCACATCAGAAATTTCTGTCCACTGTCCCCTCCCTTCTATCTTCCCTTCTCTCCCCTATACCTGATATGAGAACTGGGATATGTGAAAGAGCAATCCCAGCACGCATTGCTGTGAAGACCCTTCCTCTTTCTGTCACCTTCCTTCTGCTGTACTGAGGGAGGGCACATTTTCCAGGATGAAATGCCACACTGCCACATTTGTGCTTATCCTCTTACTGCACACATATGCAAACACACAAGTCCCAGCACAAACACACAAGGACACATGCATATGCATGCAGGCATGCACACACATTCCTCCTGCTCTTTTGTTTCTAGACATTTCACTTTCTGAATGTTAATGCCAAGTTGCTGGGACACGGTACTACATACGACTGCCTGCCTCAAGAAGTAGCATCCAAAATGTAGAGGGTGCCTGCCCACTCCATATATCCCATTTCTCCCTTTAAAGGGAGTTTTAAATTACAGGACATAATTGAAATCAGCCAGTTGTATTTTCTTTAGAAAATAGTAATTTTTAGTAGTCGTTTGAAGTTAGTGGTAGAATGTGGAAGAGCTGCTGCCTTCCAAGCAGTAAACCAGCACCTCTGCTTGTTTGCTTTGCCTTTAGTTCCACCACTCCACAGCCGCCCACCAAGACCCTGAGCCTGTCCACTCCATGCATGTGGAAACCTTCTAGCTGGGTCCCCCATGCCACTGCCACCTCCTGCCCATTTGGGCCAAATTTGTGCCTCCAAACAACCTTAGCATGATGTCTTATCTTAAGCAACCACCCTACACAGTCAATGGGCTAAACCTGAGCACTTCGGGTATGGACTTGCTGGATTCCTCTGTGGGCTATCTGGCCATCCTTCTGGAAACAGCACAGGGAGAGGACAACATTCACCTGGGAGCAGCTACATGTGCTGGGAGTACTGTTTGCTAAGACCCAGTACTCAGACATTTCCATGCAGGAGGAGGTGGTGCTAAAATTCAACTTTCCCAAGTCCAGGGTAGAGGTATGGTTTAAGAATTGAAGAAGAGCTAAGTGCCACCGACCATACAGAATGTAGGTCAAAACAAAGCAAGATCTGCCATAAAGAAGACGTCTGCAGTTCAGAAAAGATACAGAGCTTCATGCTTGGGTTTGTTTTTGTTTTGCTTGTTTGTTTGTTTTTGAGATATAGTCTGGTTCTGTTGCCCAAGCTGAAGTGCAATGGCACGATCTCGGCTCCCTGCAACCTCTACATCCCAGGTACAAACAATTGTCCTGCCTCAGCCTCTAGAGTAGCTCAGATTACAGGTACCCGCCACTATGCCCAGCTAATTTTTGTATTTTTAGTAGAAATGGGGTTTCACCATGTTGGCCAGGCTGGTATCGAACTCCTGACCTCAAGTGATCTGCCTACCTTGGCTTTCCAAAGTGCTGGAATTACAGATGTGAGCCACCATGCCTGGCCAAAATAGGTTATAATAAAAAGCAAAATTCAGAGCAACTGAGTACTGATCTATTAGGTTAGTGCAAAAATAATCGCAGTTTTTGCCATACTTTCAATGGCAAAAACCACAATTACATTTGCACCAACCTAATAAAAAGATTACCTTTGGCTAGATCTGAGCTGCACTGAAATTTTATGACAAAACATCTCTGGAAAAGGAGAGTAAGAGAAGAGAAACAAAAAGACATTCATTCATCTGTAATTTATTGTTGGTAAGCCTAGCAGTAAAGAGACATTGGTCAATTGCTCTGATCATGAATTATTAAACTGAGATTATTGTCATTTATACTTGCAAACGTCAAATGGAAAAGTTATATATGTATAAACCTTTGCTTCTTGCATTTGGCAGATATATACACCAAAATGATTCTATCATACACAAAAAAGAAAATATCAATATGAAATGGAGATGTACTTTTTTCATTCCTCTATACTGCAAGTCTTGATACATTCTTCACAGATAACATCAGGGTTTTCTCTTGTTAGTGAACATCCTATGCTGTCTCATTAGGAAATACAATATTCGGTACATATAGTATTCTAAAATAGAGTAATATTTCTTAAAAGTTTCAGGTTTTCTAAAAGTAAAATGAAGGAATATAAGCTCTCCATTGGGATAAAATATGTTTCCCCAACATGCCTAGAGTTCTTTATTTCTTGAACATAAATAAATTTCTCTCATCTCTGGTAAAAAAGCAAAGTTAATCACAAAACTACCATGGTAGCCCAACATTTTAGTTATCCATTCCTAAAACTCTGTTTCTTTCAGAACACTAAAATCACTTAATCATAAGTTGTTAATTGATGTTTTGGGTTGAATTCTCAGGAGTTAGAGTAGGGAAATGAGACAGGAAATGGAAGAAAATCAAGAAAATATGGATTATAAAGAGGGTTTCCTATGTGGGCACTCTGGGATATACTAAAGAACATGCTTTCTACCCAAAAGTTATCTCGTTTCTCATTCATCAATGCCTAAGAACTACTCCCAAGGGTCTTACATCCCTAGTACTTCAAGCCTTCCTCTCACCTATGAAAGAAAGCTCTCAACTGCTTGTAGTTATAGGAACATACTGGAATTTTGAGTTTTGAAAGGTTATAAGCAGGGTATCAATAGTTTCTATTGCAATTGGTGCAATGTTATAAACAGACTGCTGGTTAAATAATTCTGGAATACATAAAAACAATTGCTAAGCTGCTTAATTGCACATCTTTTCACATTCTTTCATGTATTAATATACATAGTGAATCTCTAAGAGGAGGCTGTGTAGTATACAATATATCCCCAGGCTACTTTACCTGAAAACTATTATCACCCTCTTATTATTGTACTTTAAATTCTGGGGTACATGTACAGAATATGCAGGTTTGTTACATAGGCATATACGTGCCACGGTGGTTGACTGCATCCATCATCCTGTCATCTACGTTAGATATTTCTCCTAATGCTATCCCTCCCCTATTGCCCTACCCCCTGACAGGCCCCAGTCCCTCCCTGTGTCCATGTGTTCTCATTGGAAAACTATTTTTTTATATAAGGCCTACTACACATCCTAGCTTATCAGCTTTATAGATGTGTCATGATCTGAAACGATCTTGTTTACTTTTAATAACCTGTATATTATCTTGCTCATTCCACTGGAATATGTTTCACAAAGTAGGGACTTTGCCTCTTTTGTCACTATATGTAATTTACACTTCAATATAAAATATAATTAAACGTGAAAACATAGTCAAACCCAGATATTTGGAAATGGACATTCTCATTTCTCAAATGAAGAAACTTTAATGGAAATCAGAATGTTGAGAAGTAAATGACAATGAAAATAATACATATTAAACTTCATGGGCTATAGCAGTACTTGGAGAAAAATTTATAACATGTATTAACATATGTATGTGTGTATATATACATGTGAAAGCAGAGAGTTTGAAGACTGAAAATTAATGAGCTAAGTATCCAATTTGAGAAAATAAGTTGTAAAAAGAATAAGAAAGCGATATTTTTTATCTGTTTTGTACATGAAGTATGAAGTAGTCATATTTTATAAAAGCTAATGAGAGACCTCTGATGTTTAGTTCATACAGCTGCTGCCCGCATGGTCCTTGCCCTTAGGCCATGATCCATCTGAAGGCATGTAGCTTCTCTCCCTAATGCTAGTATTTGCTTAGTATTTGTCTGATATATATTTCCCAGTATTTTTCTTTTTCTTTTTTTGATTACCTGGTGTCTTTAGCATGTCTTCTCTAAACAGAATAAAGCAGTATGTTTTAATGCAAATTGAGACTCTTCGTCTTTGAATTGGCAAATGTAGCCCATTGACATTTATTGTGATTAATAGCATATTTAAATTTATTTCTTCCATATTACCTTGTATTTTTTGAATAATGTTTTTTCTTCCATTTCTTTAGTGTGTTCCATTGGTTTGAGTTTTCTTCCCTTTCATTTTTACCTGATTCATATAGAAGTTACACAATCTGTGACCATTTTTCTGAATCTATCAGGTTTTCTAAGACATGCATGGTCTTGCTGGGGGAAACAGTAGCTAGATTGTGTTCACAAAGCTTTACCATGAACAAATTTCCTTTGGTCTGTTGATCCTAAGATGGCAATTGTAGAGGTGGATATCCTTCAGTTCTGCATGGATAGAAACAGAAAACAAGGAAAAGATACAAATCTTAACAGCAGAAGGCTGCAAAATGATGAAAGTGACATTTGGAAGCAATGAAAGTACTATCTGCTGATTAGTTGTTATTTTGATTAGAGTATAAATGAACTTGTTAAAAAATTCTTTTGACTAGTGACTTTTTCTTGGATTTCTGAGCCTTTAATTTATTGCCATGAAATATTTTTAATTGATTTGATACTGGCATAGAAAAGAATCTAAAAAAACTTCTTTAAATTAGTGTAGATTTGTATATATCTAAATTATTTGGGACTTATATGTCTTCCACCTGAAAATACACATGTTCTGGAAATTTATTCAATCATTGAATATTGAATATTATATTGAATATTGCCAATGATCATTCTCTCTATTCTCTCCTTAACTCCTCTTGGCTAATGTTGGACCTTCTCACCACATCCTCCATGGTGCTCAGAATCTTTTTTTTTTTTCTTTTCAATTCTTCATTTATCCAAGCTACTGTCTGGAAATAGCTTGGATCTCTCTTTAATTGCACCAATTTTCTCTTCAATCTGGTCTAATTAGTCAGTATATTGATGTTTTAATTTAAACCATTATAATTTTTATTTCAAAAATTCTAGTTTGATTTTTCTTCACACATGCTGATTCTTTTTTAACAGATTCTTGCTGTTTCCTGATGGGTTCCATATCTGTCATCATTTCAGATTTGTGTATGTATGTATATTCCAAGTTCTTGGTGGTATTAATCCTGTTTTTTGTATCTGATGACTGACTCATGGTGGAATTTTTCATGTTTTGTAATTTTTGAGTGAGAATTAATTTTCCCCAAGGTTGTTTTCCATATGGAAATCTCTCATCTTTGTTGGTAGCTATATCTCATGTATGTATATATGTGTAATTTTCTGTTAAGTGCCTGAGGGATATTGCAATAAAAATTACTCCATCCAACTCTCCAAATACTTGTTCCATAAGAGTTTCTGAATTAGCTTAGTTTGCCAAGTTGCCAGAATTGAAAGTAAAATTAGACTACTATCTGCATTTTTCAGTGTAACTCCCTTAGTCTCAATAAATCTTTATTTCATGACAGATAATTCTTGGAGCCATTCTGTGGACACTTTAACTCTTTAACTTGGCCAATAAAAACACTTGGTCACAGCATAGTGATTAAAAAGAAAAACAGACTTTGGAGTTAGATTGTCTCCAGTTGGAATCCTAGTTTTTTATTACTAGCTTGGTAATTTTTGGCCAGGTTATTTAATCTTCCTGATTCTTGGCTTCTTCATGTAAAGAGAGAAAGAGAGAGAGAGAGAGAGAGAGAGAAAGAGAGAAGATATACCTGATTAGATTATATATATGTGTGTGTGTGTGTGTGTGTGTGTGTGTGTGTGTGTGTATATACAAATAATACTTGGCACATAGAATGAATTTTTCAAATGTTAGCTCTTTTCTCTTGAACATAGATAACTTTCCAGGCTTTCCAGGCCATCTTACACATTTCTAAAGCACTACTGTTGCATTCTGAGCTAGGGACTAAAATAAAATATTAAAATTCAGATAAATTCAGTTAAAACTGATGAAGCAATTATTCAGTGCCATATTGCTCTGAACTGAATATTTGTTGTCCACCCCCCCAGATTCATACACCGTCTATGTCCACCCAGTTTCATACACTGAAACATACCTCATGACATACATCATGAAACATACATGACATACATCATCTACGTCCACCCAGATTCATACATTGAAACATACATGACATACATCATCTATGTCCACCCAGATTTATACATTGAAACACACCCAAAGTGTTGGCATTTGGAGATAGGGTGTTAATGAGATCAGAAGGGTAGAGCCTTCATGATGGGATTAGTGCCCTATAAGAAGAGTCAGGAAAGAGCTTGCTTCCCTTCTCACTGTTCTCCTTATGAAGACACAGCAAGATGATGGCCATCGGCAAATAGGAAGCAGACCCTCACCAGACACTGGATCTTGATCTTGGACTTCCCAGCCTCAGAACTGTGAGAAATAAATGTTTGTTGTTTAAGCTACCCAGTCTATGGTAATTTGTTATAGCAGCCTGAACTGACTAATATACATGTGTTCTGCTACGTTTCAAGTTAGGCTTTTCCACCAACAAACTAGCAAATTACATCACCTCCTATGGTCCATTTCCTTAGGGTAAAGTAAAGATAACCTTTCAGGTCTCTTCTAACTCTTAAACATTTTATGATTCAATGTATTGCCAGGAAAGTATACTATTCACATTTTATTTATAAAGGTCGAAGCCATTTCAGAAATAGATTCAGGAAGATATAAAAATCCATGTATTTCCCTTTTTGATAAGCTCCAAAGCCTTAGATAGAATTGGTGTTAAGAACAGAAAGAACAGACTGGGGAGCAACTTTGTACTTGAGTGATTGCTGGCAGTCCAGTGCAGTCTGACAATGACATTTCACAAATCAATGCAATGATTCCCATCTATCTTTTATCACCAGGGAGGTGTACTTCTTGTGAGTTGTAGCATTTCAACCAGGTATTCCCCAGATTCTTATAAAAAGAATAAGATACATGTGAATTGTCATGACTAACAAGCTTGGATCAACTGGCACTTCACTGTGACAGGAGTTAATTCAAAATAGACATTCATCATCTTTATCACTTTACTCAAGAGAGTTGCAAAGCTACAAAACACGCTTGCAAAATCCCTACCAAAAGAAACAACTGCTCAGCAACCACTGAATTATTTGCTGATGTTCATGCATGGAACACAGAGATATAATTTTACTTCCAATATCCCCTGACTGAAATGTGTATTATTTGATTTTAATGTAGCAAACTTAATTTATAGGCATCTGACAAGAAGACAAACCTCCCACAGGCAGAATTGTCTTTGGTTTCTTTGAAACATTTGTGTTATTTTTACAATTGTATATCTGCAAAGAAGAATAATATTTGCTCTCATTCTATTCTCAAGAAAAATTTTATTTTAAAGCCTTTCGGGGGGGAAAGTAATAATAATGCAGGTAATCAAAACATGAAACAAGGTTCAATTTCACTATTATTCCCCAAGATTGCTCCCAATTTAGTGTGTACCAGGAGGGACTAATTCAGTAGAAAAACTCAGCAACTATGTGTGCATTAAAAACATCAAAACAACATTAGTTTGCAAATCATCCCTGAACCTTAATAAAATCATTTCCAATAACAGAACACAGAATGTACGACAGCCCCTTAGAAGAGTGTGGTTTTGTCTATCTAGATTAAAATATTTCCCTAGTTAGTTGTCAGGGAGAATTAATTTATAATGAGTGTTATTCAAAAAAGGTTGAAATAGCTCTTTAGAGAGGAGTATTTTATGGATATGTAACCAGAGCTGAATGATTCAAGGCCTTTGCTAGTGCATCAGATTTATAATAAAAGGCAAGTGACAGCCTTTTGGTTCACAGTATTGGAACCATATTTTTTCGTAAGATCCTTTTAACTCTGCTAGCACTTTTGTTTCTTTTCAAATCAGGGTTACACACAATTTTTATTTTGTGTGTGAATCATCTATATTGTGTTTAGTAGTGACCAAATTAAGCAGGCACAAATTTCTAGTCAGCCACACAAATGAAACAGAATGGGTAGGCTTGCCATCAACACTTGGGCCTCACGGTCCCATTCCCAAGTTTGACCATCTAAGGATGACAGCATATTGTGACATTGGGTCAGTGTGTGGTGTGTGTGTGTGTGTGTGTGTGTGTGTGTATGTATGTGTTGAGGGTGGGAAGGAGAAGACAGAAGTTTTCAAACAGATGTAATGACAAATGCAAGGGTCTGGAGTTCAGAAAACCCATGGTGTGCTTGGCAAATTGAAATCAAACTAGAGTAAGGTAAAATACAAGCTGATAAATGGATAGAGCAAAGCTGAAGAGATATAAATTTGCATCAGAACTTTAGAAATGCAAGATAAATAATATTTTTAATATTTCTAAATTATAAAAATAGCTCAGTTCCTATCTGCAGGATTGAAGGTATCTATTCTCAGTCCCACTTTTGTGATTCTTTGCTCTTCCTTGTTGTACTTGAATTCTGGAGTGCCCATATTGTAGAAAAGTTGGTGACGCACCTCTGATGTTTTGTCTACCCTAGCTGCTGTTCCCCTGCTCTTTATCCTTCCTCCACTCCCCATCTGAAGGCCAGCAGCATCACCCTATACATGAATGAGCACTGCATAGACAGGCACATTTTCCATGGATCCCAAGATACAGCACTCAGGTCTCAGCATTCAAGAACACACATGCATTTAAGGTCCCACCACCCTCTATAGCCTTGAATATAAGCAATGCCCTGGTTCCTGCCTTGCATGAAACCCACAACTCTTCTGTACCCCCAGCTTCACAGTAACCAAGAATTGGTTCTTCCTCTGAGATTGGGTCAAATTCCTCTTCTTCTCAAAGTGTCTATTTCTATCCTATCTTATATAGACCATTGTTTCCCAAACAAAGGCATTCGAGGGTATCTTTAGAGATATTCAAGAAACACAGTGGAATTATTTGTCCCAACTATTGCTAGGGCAAGGAATCCAGAAGAGAAACACAGTTTTCTTTCCAGAAGATGAGTGTAAGAAATGTTTAGCTTTCCATTGTCTTGAGTCTCCTACAGTAGACTTAGAAAGACAATAAAGTGACACTTAAATAAACTCTTCTGCTAGATGAGCCATATTAAGTAGTTTGAACTTTACTTTGGGACTAGCCCCAGTTGTTTGCTATAGAATGAGATGACAGGCAGCAGCAACGATCCGTCTTTTAGGAGCAGTAAATTCCATCTGGAAGGTAAAGAACCATCTAACATAACAACGAAAGGATACCCAGCCAAGGAGGCTTCCTTAGGACCCAATGCAAAGGAGACAGCATGTGGGAAAAGGCAATACTTAGCATGCAGACCAGGAACAGGGAAGAACAACAGAGAATTTTGACCCTTAAAGTTGAAGCTGATGTTGATAAGTTACTTAGGAATAGGTAGCTTTTAAATCCAGGTTGGTAAAAGCAGCACCCCATCAGAAGCACTTTAGTGCTCCATCCCAAAGATGGGGGAGCGGACAGCTATTTCTATACTTTCTGCCTCAAATCAGGGATGTTTCTCACATCCAGGAGAGATGATGAACCTGCCTCCATCAAATGGGGATATAAAGCCTACACCATAGGGTATTTGTAAAAATAAGAGATAATATGCCTAAAGTGCATACAGTTACGGTTATTGGGCACATAGTAGGCACCTAATAAATGATTAGTAGTGTTACTTTGCTGTGTTGTCAACTCTTGAAACCCTACACATACACACATAACCACCTCCAATGGCCACATAATACACAATGACCTTTTTCTTGTTTTCTTTATTGTTTTAATTACTAGATTGGCTAGTGGTTTGTTTCTTCACATTAAATAGACTTTTCCTGCCAAATTCCATTACGGTGGGCAGGTATTCTCACACTCCCAAGTTAGCTGTAAGAGATTCTATATCATTACCGGAGCATCCAGCTTCACAATCCACACCAGCATGAAGAATTTTGGAGTTTTAAACTCTTTCATTAATGAGTGATGAGTAGTTCAGCATTTACATCCCTTGACACTTGTGCAATGATTTCCCATGTGCTTTCTTCTCACCATTTATCTTTTTTACAGACTAAATGTTTTTTTGTCTGAGATGATCCCAGTGGAATTAACCAAAGAAGCTTGGAACCAATTGAGAGAAGGATATGTTTCCAGTCCTGCCTCTGTGGGCGTCATATGACCTCCATGTGTGCTCTGGGACACACAGTGGTGCCCCACTCAGCTTCTTGAGCTGCGGAACTAGTGCTTATTTCAAGGAAAGACTAAACTCTTCTTTCCCTAATGAACTGCATGATGAGAAAGAACAAAAGTCATATTTATTTGGAAGTCCTTTGTGTGCTCAAAATATGAACACCATGAACATTAGTTACAGATGCAGAAGACCTGACATGAATGATCAGTGACATTTTCCTGACCACCCTTACCTAGGTGCTCATGGAAACTTTATCCTCTCTTTTCAAAGCACTTTCAAAGTCACAACTTTTTTGATTTTACAAAAACTATTGTGAAATATATCATTCATATAAAAGAATATATAATGAGAGTAATTTTAAAGACTAATAATTAGGTAAACATTCATAAAGTCTTCCATCCAGATGAAGCCATGGAGCACTGCCATGAACCTTACAGTCCTTTGTCTGTCCCTTCCTGAATGTATCTTCCTGTCTGTCCCTGACAGATGTGATCACTACTTTAAATTTTTTGTTAATCATTCTTGCTTTACTTTTTTTTTTTTGAGATGGACTCCATCACTCTGTTGCCAGGCTAGAGTGCAGTGGCACAATCTTGCTGCAACTTCCATCTCCCAGGTTCAAGAGATTCTTTTGGCTCAGGCTCCCAAGTAATTGGGACGACAGATATGCTCCATCATGCCCAGGTTATTTTTGTATTTTTAGTTGAGATGGGGTTTCACCATGTTGGCCAGGATGGTTTCAATCTCCTGAACTTGTGATCTACCCACCTTGACCACCTGAAGTGCTAGGATTATAGGTGTGAGCCACTGTGCCCAGCTACTTTACTTTGTTAAATGCTTGTATTAGGGTTGTCCAGAGTAACAGATTAGTAGGATGTACATCAATATAGAAAACTATTTATTATAAAGAATAGACTCACAATTATGGACACTAACAAGTCTCAATATTTTCAGGGTGAGTCAGCAAGCTGGAGACCCTGGCAGCGAGGATGTGGTCACAGTATGAAGGCTGGTAGGCTCAATGCTCAGGAAGAGCTGATGTTTCAGTTGGAGTCCAAAAGCAGGAAAAAAGCTGTTGTCCCAGTTTTAAAGCCATCAGATAGGAAGTATTGTCACTTGCTTAGGGGGAGGTCAACCTTTTTGTTCTACTCAGGCCTTTAGTTGACTGGATGAGGACCACTTATTATATGGAGGACAGTCTGCTTTACTCAATCTACTGTGCTAAACGTTAATTTCATTAAAAATTCCTCACAGAAACATCCAGAATAATGTTTGATCAACTATGTAGGCACTCCATGGCCCCAGTCAAGTTGACACATAAAATTAGCCATTTTATGGTTATATCACATATGAACGTACACCTAAACAATAAATACTTTGTTTTGTCTCATTTAGAATTTTATACAAATAGAATCATCCTGCATGTATTTTTCTGTGATATTCTTTCACTCAGCATCAGGTTTGTGGCATGGTTGATTCATGTAGTTTATTTCTTTTTTTTCCCCCTTTTATTTTGTATTCTACTGTCTGATAAACTACAATGAATTTATCCATTCTGTTCTGATGAATATTTCAATTGTTCACCATTTTTTTACAAGTCTAAGAATAGCCACTATGACTATTTTGGTGCATGTCTTCTATTGTTTTTGGTTGCGTTTTTCAAATTGGCTCTATTAGTAGTTAAGATATAGGCTAGGCTATTATAGCAAAGGGCAACAGATCTGTGACTTACAGAAGGTAAAAGTATTTCTCTCTTCCAAAATAGCGTAAGCATCATTAATCCTTGGCTGCTACCTACTGTACCCATTTAAACATATGTGTACACACCTTTCACCACATATACCCCAACATTACCTCTCTAAGGACCACAGTGCCTCCCCCAAATCCCATGCAGAAGTGTGGAATCTTTGCATGATGCCCTGTTTGCCCCACTAGGTCTGGCTATGGGACCCATCAATACAGGCTATTTATATGTCCACCCTCATCACCCTTTTCATATTATAATGACAATAAAAACTCCCCAAGAAAAGGGAACACAAGGAACATCCAGCAGTCAGTCCTCCACAGGGAAAGTTTAATGCTGCTGGGCCGGCTTTGTGGAGATTTCCTGTCCTGGCAGTGGAGAAAGATTCTTGCTTAGCTCCTGTGGATGCTATTGTTTCGTTTCTGGCAGAAACTCCTCTGTCTTTTGCCCTCTGGCTTTGCCATTAGAAGGTGCTTTCCTGTCTATTACACATCCTGTGGGCACATAGAAATGGTTATTGGAAAATGTTTCCTCCTTGGGGAGGGCAATGATATTGTTGGCAATTCCTGCTCATCCAGACTTTGGGGCTTGACTCCTTAAAGGAATCAAAAAGCACAGATTTTTGCAGGCTAGACATGTGGGATTTTGGCAAAATTCCCTTCGGCATCTTAAACTGCTTGCTTCTGGTCAGTTTCATGTTAGAGTGACCACAGCCAAAGATCTTATGTCAAACAGAGCTGTTCAAGCAGTGCATTGGGTATACTGGTTAGCCACAAATAGATTGCAAATATACCCAAGATATTTTCCCCCATCCTTTCTTTGGGATGGCTGGAGCAGGCAGGCTGGTCACCACTGGCCATTAGTAGCCTCATTCATGTATGCCTATGGTGACACAAAGATCATAATATACTATAGGGGCATGATGTGGACAGAGTTGGAAAGCACTATCTAAGCAGAATCTTCCAATTCTGGAGTTTTATTAATGATCTCTACATTTTGCCAGTCCCACTCTACTTCAGCCTGTTGGCAGTTACCTTGAAGTTATTCAAGATAAAGGAATTGAGAGGGAGGGCTGTGTCAGCATGTGGAAAACCTGCCAAAGTACCTCAGGAGATAGATTTACCAGATGATTTGCTGCAGGCCTGCAGATTCCAGCCTGCTGTGTCTGCATTCTCAGAGCCTACAGTACACCTTCCCAGGCCATATCACCAAGATTCTGTTTCTGCATTTCCACTGCCAGGGTCAAAATCTACATGTGTATGATACTGATATTCTATCAAAGACTCAAAATAAACCAGCCAGGAGTTTACCTCCCTCTTACGTAGCAGCTACCATATAAGCAACCCAAGAAATTTATAGTATCCAGGGCCCACCTTCCTATTTTGTTGGTTTTCCCTCAACACATGCCTCCATCTCATGGTTCGTCTCTAGCACCTATTTTCACATATCTATTCTAGCCAGCAGGAAGGAAGACAGAAGAAATCTGGACAGACCACATTTTCCTTTTAAGGGATGATCCAGAAGGGGTGCTTATCACTTCTGCATTTTTTTCCTTTACCAAGAACTTGATCGCACAAACACACCTGGGTATCGGGAAGTTGGGAAATGGGGTCTTTATTCTGGATAGTCAAGTACTTACTTCAAGAAAAGAAAATAGCTCCAGATACCAGGCTGAAGGTAGTTGTGACTGCCACAATCCTTATGATTTGTCTTTGCTTTAGCCGTAATGGAGCATGTTTTTAAAATCTTCTACTATGCCAGTGGGTTTGCCTATTTCTCCTTAAGTTCTACTAACTTTTGCTTTATATTTTTCTAAGCTATAGTATTAAGGGCATTCGAAGTTAGAAATATTATAACTTCCTTGTGAAATTAACCACTTGTTAACATGCTGTGATCTTTATCTCTTATAGTATTTTTTGGCATCAAATTCTATTTTGTCTAAAATTTATGTGTTGACTTCTTCCTCCCTTCTTATGGTATTTGTCTGATGTATCTTTTTCTATTGTTTTACTTTTGATCATTTTAAGTTTTCATATTTCTAGTATAAACAGTATATAGCAGAACTTTTAATGAGTATTCAGTCAATTTACTAGTAGTCTATGATAGTTATTTCTTCGTGTAATGTTTAATGTACATGTGGGTTATTTCCAGTCTTTTGCTGTTACAGATAGAAGTGCGATGTTTAGGCATGTGCTGACATTAATTTGTATTTTTTTCTAATGTATCTTTGGAATAGATTCTTAGACATGGGTTGATAGGTAAAAGAGTGAGTGCATATGTTTTGTACTAGATATTCTCCTCCCCTGAGCTGGAAGCATTTTGTGATACCAGCTGCAATAGATGAGAATGTCTGTTTCTCTACAGCAGAACAGCAGTGGAGAAGGAGGTACTCTGGTATTTTTGCCTATTAAGTAGTTGCAAAGTATTAGCTCAGTATACTTTTATTATGACCAAGTTTATCACTTTGCCATATGTTAAAGAGTCATTTGCATGTATATTTTCTGTGAAGTATCAGCAATATTTTAAATGAAATTTTTGGCCTGAGGATCTAAAACTTAAATCCAAGTTTCAATATCAGGTGATGGAAGGCCGTAGTAATGAATTCTGAGAGGAGAATTTTTTTTTTCCCTGTTATACCCAGAGCCAAGAGTAAGACTGAAACTTGTATAGAATGGAGCTGTGGCTAGCTCACCTCCTTGAGGTATAACCCTTAGGAGTCTTGGCTCTCTATGGTGTTTTCTAATCCGTTCTTGTCTCCTTGAGCTCCAGGTTCATTTCTCGACCCCTCTCATATGTGGCCTGTTGAAAACCAGCCACCAGCACCCTAAGGATACAGACCTTGATGCCTCTTTAGCTTATTTTGAAGAAATTATACCTATTTTATATCTATTCTATAATTTTTTTCTTCTTACTTTATTGGCTGCTCAGCTATGGTTTAAAAATGTGTTTGGAAAATAATTTTATTCTGCATTTTCAAGTCTTGAGAAACAGAAGAACATTATCAGTACAGGTAGTCTATAATATTGCAAAAAATGAAAGCCTTCAGAGTTGTATTTTTATGAACATATAAATGAATATTAGATTATTGACCAGATAAGTGGATGCTCCATAATAGTTTCTGAATGAATACAAATGAGTATGAACAATATAAAGACCACAGAGATGAATGGGGCAATGGAGATACTAGAGGTGGTATCAGGAATTAAAGTCAGACTCCAGGACACAGCCATACCCTGACAGGTCTGCAGGTCCTGAGAGGTTATGTGTTTGTGCAAGGAATCAATACTAAACGGAAGTAGTAGCTGATGTGGCAATGTATAAGCAACATAGATCAATTGAAAAAGTGAATTAGCCATGGATTTTGACTAGAAATAAAATGATAAAGTTATTATAATTTCCAATTTATTTAAGCACTGGAGATGTGACAAGGAAGACAATCTGAATTGGGCATTATTAAAAGACAAAGACACTGAAAGAACCATCTCATGGGTGGTTGAACAAGAGAATTGTAAAATCAGAAATTGATCTATGGTCTGCTTCATGCCAAGATGGAATAACAGGACTTGATTATACTCCCTCTCCACCCTACCCCACCCTCTACTTTTAAGAACTAAATAAACAGAAAAATATATTTAAAAATGTTTTTCAGACATAACAAACAGTGCAAGATGGTGGTCTCTGAGAGAGTGGAAATAAATAAAGGGCCCCAGCCTGTAGCTTGTAGAATAAATAAATAAATAAAGTGCCCCAGCCTATAGCTTGCAGAATGTTTCCAGGCCACAGTGCAGCAAGGGAAAACCCAGGCAAATCCTAGAGTTCTCCTTGAGTTGAGGAGTGGAGATGGGAGTTTTCAAGGACAAGACATTCTGAATTCAGTCTAGGGTACCAGAAAAAAGAGATCCAGAGAGAGAGAGAGGAAAGGGGAAGAGAGAGAGGAAGAGAGAGAGAGAACCACTTGCTAAGTAGCTTATGCATGTGACGAAACCACCTGAGTTCGGGGAAAGAACTATTCAAAAGGAGAAGATAAAGCAACCCCTGGAACACACATAGGGCTGGGATCATTCCTGTTCCCACCCATCAGAGCAGACAAACCTTGTAACTCATGGAGCACTAGGCAGAGCCCTCAGAAGGCTATGCCTCTAACAGCAGAGCAAAATCAGCCCTAGAATAAAGCTTAGGGCTTTATAACCTTATAAAGCTTAAAGCAAGCCTCAAAAAGATCCCAGAATTTCCAAGTAACTTATCTGGATCCTAGAAAAAGTTTAAGGATATTAAAAATACATATATTCAACACCTAGCAATGTAAAATTCAAAACATTTAGCATCTAATAAAAATTTATTAGACACACAAAGAAGCAGGAAAGTATGATTCATGAGCAGGAAAAAAAAAAAAAAACAACTTATCAAAGCTGACCTGGAAATAAAAGAGGTGACAGAATCAGTACCAAGCATATTGAACCAGTTATTAAAACTGTATCCCATAAGTTTGAGAAGTCAGAGGAATACATGAGCATGCCAAGGAGAGATCTAGACTAGATGAAAAGGATCCCAGCTGAACACCTAGATATGAAAAACACAATGTCTGAGATAAAAAATACACAGGATGGGATTGAAAAGATGTGTCAAACATCAACAATGAAATTCAGAAAAACTGATTCATAGTTTGAGCACAAAGCATGAAGATTACCCCGGGGAAATGTAAACTCCAAATGAACGAGGTCACTGTTCAAGAGTGGGAAGTTAAAGTTTCAATTATATAAGCAGAGGCAAACTTTTTTTAAAGAAAAATGCTTACGTTTATTAGTAGTCAGAGAATTGAATCAATAAATATTGATCTTTAGCAGGAAACAAGTAAAAAAGACCTTCTATTGCTAACAGAGATATAAGGGAAAAGATTCTTATGCCTTGTAGGTATGATTTTTTCCCCCATAATATTGCTAATGTGATAACACCAATGGTTTCTATTCAGGGAGAAACGTGTTGCAATGAAAAGTTTGGTTTATTTGCACTTGCACTACTATTATATGGCTTAGCCACTTAGTAGTACCGTGTCTCAGACAACTCATGGTTCTCACGATTCTCTGCCATGGATTTCAGTTTATTCATTAAGACAGAGAGTTTCATCTAAGTTGTTAGATTAAACTCTTCAATATAATGTTCCTCATAGTGAGTGGAAGTAATCATCCTTAGGTGAGTACTTTCCTCTGAGGTTGAATATCAGATAATGTATATATGAGGTTTTTGGAAATGATACAACGGGATTCAGAGAATATTAGGACAAGCCATGTGCTTTTCAGTACTAGAGTCCAAGAACAAGTTATATAAATTTTCTAAATATAAATTGCAGTAAAGAAGAGGCTTGTAAAGAAGGCTCAATCTCTTGGTTGCATTTGTTTTTGGATTTGTTCTGCATAGAACAACATTGTCCAACAGAACTTTCTGCAAAGATGAAGATGCTTTAAGTATTTTCCAATATAATAGCCACTAGTCACATGTAGTTGGTGAGCACTTGACATGTGTTAGTGAAACTAAGAAACTGAATTTCTAAATTTTATTTAATTAATTTAACTTTAGATTTAAAAAGCTACATGTGAATAGGATAGCACTATATTGAACAGGACAAGAAACCTAGGCTACACACACCTATTAAATGTTCATTTGAGGCAGATTATAACCAGATGCCAAATACATTCCAATGTGAGGTTTACATTTGCCAAAGCTAAAATGAATATTAAAATGTTTTTGGTGAGGCAAAGAACAGGAAAAGGGAACTATTAACAGAAGATATTCAATTTGAGGTGAGCATTTATCCAAAGAAGACAGTAGAAGCTGAACATTCTGACTTCTCAGCCACAAGTCCAGACGTGTTGGCCTAGGTGCCTTCTCAGGTCAGCTTTTGCTTTCTTTGCAAATTCTTTGCTGCCCAATACAATATTCCCACTGCAGTCTGTGTCTTCAGTCCTCTGGAGGTTGTAGCCTTGGTCCTGCTCTTTTCTTTGTTGTAAGTCTCTGCTGTGGGCTTCAGTTTATTAGTTAAGACAGACAAATTTTAGCAGGATTATAACTTTTCTTTTCTTTTCTTTTTTTTTTCTGAAACAGAGTCTCTCTCTGTTGCCCAGGCTGCAGTGCAGTGGCATGATCATGGCTCACTGCAACCTCCTTCTCCCTGGTTCAACTGATTCTCCTGCCTCAGCCTCCCAAGTAGTGAGATTACAGGCACACGCCACCACACCCACCTAATTTTTTGTGTGTTTTTAGTAGAGGCGGAATTTCACCATGTTGGCCAGGCTGGCCTCAAACTCCTGACCTCAAATAATTTGCCCACTTCAGCCTCCCACAGTGCTGGGATTATAGGTGTGTGCCACCATGCTCAGACAGTACTTTTTTTTTTTTTTTTTTTAGACCAGAGCACAGGGTATAGCAATTTGATGGCAGATTGCTACATTCTAAGGAAGATTATTTTACTACTCTATGATGGGAGTGGAGCAAAGATCCCAGGAAGTCTTAACTCTGGCATCATTTGGCCTTCCTAATTATTTACAGAAGAAAAAAGGCAGATGTTGCAGCTACATGTCTTGTGACTCAGGCTGCAGAGCCACATGCCTCTCAAGGCTCAGAATACTTTAAAGTTTAAAATAATTAACTTCACAGATGCTAGATATTGCAGAAGAAAATAGCAGTGAACTTAAAGATATACAGTAGAAACTAGCTAAAATGAAATACAGAGAGGAAAATATCTGAAAAATAATGACCATCAGCTGTAGGGCACATAAGTGTAGATAAGATGTCTATAAATTTGATGGGAATGCTTTGTATCTTCATTTTGGTTGTGGCTACATTACCAAGTTTTCAGAATTGCAGAAATGGGTGGATTTTTTCTCCGTGTAAATTGTAACTGGATAATTTTAAAAACTAGGGAAAAAGTGGTCAGTGGCAAGCAACTGAACCAAGCTGAACTTCTAGCAAAATAATGCAGGAGGACTCTGTACTTGGTGCATCTTCCTCCTTGTTCAATGTTCTATGCTTTTCCTTTACTATTTTATGAGCAGAAAGACCAAGCTTCCCTGTCCTGGCTCTTTCTTTATTAATGGTAGGGACTCAGACGTATTATTTAACCTTTTTGGGACTCAGTTGCTTGACTCACCTTGAAAGTGGAGGTAATTTAATTCACTTCGTAACTTAGTTCTACATTGAACAGTACTCGTTGAGTGCTGACTGAGTGCCAGGTACTGTGGGAAAAGAGATTTACTGGCTGCCTTCAAGGGGCTTAGTCACAGAATCACAGGATAAATAGAGCATATCTCTGAAACACTCAGGGATTCTCTAGTCTAACATAAAGCAACTGATGTCCCAACAATGAAAATAACTTCTTGCTCAAGGGTTTTAAATTCATTAGTATCAGAGCTGTGAGTACAACCCAACTCCTATCTACAATGCAACCTATTGTAACGATATGGTTAAAAACAAAAAGCTGTTCTTGTCCCTCCAGCAAAGGACATTTTCTCTTTAATTTTGAGACAGTAAATTCTGTAGAAGCCAGAAGCTATGGATTAGTGCTATTATTATTTTACCTGGACTGTGTTTTTAAAGAATTTCAATGTCATCTACACCTGAAAATGCATGAATTTCACATAAAAGTCGGGTTTTTTTTTTTAAAAAAAAAAAAGAATTTCAGTATCTGGCTCTACTAGCACTGAAACTCACATTCTGATGGGGTGACAGTCACTGAAAATAAACAGCTTTTCTGAGTAGCTAAGGGTGGGTAAGGACTATGACCACTGGAGATCCTGTGGTCATAGTCCTTACCTACCCACCTCTTTTATTTGTGACCTGTTTGGGCCCTAAAAGACATTATATTTTACAATCCTTGCCTGAAATTTATGAGACTGCTCCCTAATGCGTGATTTTTGTTGCCATCCAGTCAAGATTATTTTGGGCACCACAGTCTTCCCTATGAATTGCCAAGACAGCCATCAACACAAAATATCAACAGTATAGGCCTCAAGCCATGCTATGATGATTCTCAGTGCTTAAGGAACCTCAAGGCAAGAGCTAGACTTTTCCAGTCACATTCGTAGATACAGGTGATGGATCAATATACGTAAACAAATGCTAAAGGCATTGATCTATTTTTGATTTGTAAATTAATTTAGAAAACTTTGATTTATTTGAACTTTTCCATTCAGGAGCCAATACAGCAAGACATAATTTCCTTTGCCTTTTTTCTAGCCTTTTCTTTCTGGCTTTACCTCAGAGTTCAATCCAGTTTCATAAATCTGCATTACAAGGCAGCATAAACACAGAAAGATAACAGTAACTCACATGGACTCCCCGAAACTTGGCTCTTCCTTTACTGGTACCACAGAAACATTTAAAGCATTGTTAAACAAATTTGGCCACATTTTCTGAAGTGCTTTATAAAAGGATAAACCAGATAATACCGCAGAGTTGATGTGCCCTGTCTGAATAGCTGGCTACTCAGGGAGGTTTTAACCTCATTACTGCAACAAGTTAAGTGGTTTCAACACTGTGCCAAAATATGGCCCCACAGCCTGTGGAGTGAACGACTCTCTGGAAAGATAAAGCTAAAGTACCAGAGCAAGCTGAATGCCTAATACTGGATTTTAATAGCAGGGTCCAGACAGGCAGTGTGCAAACCTAACTCCCATGTCTGTGCCTCACCACAGATTCAATGGAGTTGGCAACCCGGGGCTGGTGTGGAATCTATAGGTAAAGGAAGTGCTTATTGCATGACATTAAACTGGGTACTGAGTTGAATAGTGTACCCCAAATTTATATCTACCTGGAACCTTGATATATGACCTTTTTTGGAAAATAGCATCCTTGCATATTCAACTAGATAAGATGAGGTCATACTGGATTATGGTAGACTATAAATCCAGTTATTGGTGTCCTTATAAGAGGAGACACACAGAGATACAGTGGAAACACACACAGAGGGAAAAAACGCCATGTCAAGAAGACACAGGCAGAAATTGGAGTGCTGAAGCTACAAGCTAAAGAACACCAAGGATTGTTGGTGATTACCTGAATCTAGGAAAAGGCAAGGGAGAATGCTTCTCGAAAGCCTTCGGAGGGAGCAGATCTTTACTGCAGCCTTGATTTTAGATTTCTAGCCTCCAGAACTGAGAAAGAGAAAATTTCTAATGTTTTAAGCCATCCAGTTTGTGGTCATTTGTGAAGGCAGTCCTAGGAACCTAATGTAAACTGTAATGCAGGCACGCAATCAAAGGAGAAGGGCTGCTGATGGGGCTGGCCAGTACTGGGCCTGGTCTGGAAGCAAGTTCAGGACAAGGGACAACCCTGACCTAGAGTGTGTAGGCTCTTGGCAGAGAGAATGAGGTGGAATAAAGTGGAACTAAGACCTGGCAACACTCATTAGGATTGCAGTATGTACCATACAATATATGACATACAATACTCCAAAGCCAAAATTTTAAGGCCAAATATAGATAAACGAGATAACACCTTTCTTTCATCATCATGGTCTAAACCTGTGGATGTGCTAATACCCCAGCTCTTATAGTCTATAAGTCCACAAAATCTTAACTTATAAAGCAGTACCCTGGTGAGAAGTGTAGGAAGAAAAAGAGATGTCAGAAGGAGGAGAGGAAAGAAGTGAGAAAGGAGAGACAGAGACATGGAAAGCTAACACGGTGTGACGCACGTGGTTCAATCCTAGAGTGAAGCTGCGGTCAAACCACATAACCCATGTAATAAAAAGCCATTTAGAAGTAACTCAAGTTCTTTAGCTGTATCTCTTGAGCACTATAAAAGGATTTACTATTTCTAGCAATATTTGTTGAAATCTCTTGTCTTTTTCTCTGCTCTGAACACTACCATCACATGCTGTAGTTGCTTTCCTCAACTCCATTCTTTAACTGCTCCAACTCTTCCTTTTATGTGCCTCTCAGCCTCCTCTTTTCTCCTTTTCATCCAGATTCTCCACTATGAAAGCTTGAGAGTCAGTCATGGCAGGATCTTCACTGGGGTGGGGTGAAGGTGAAAAGGCTATGAAGAAGTAAATAGATCTCATAGGTCAATCCCTCATCCTCTTCACTAAACAAGGGCATGAGGCAAGACTCACGACCTCCAGAAATGAATGATTTTGCCTGACAGTACCTATATGGGTATCAGATGATGTTTTGAAACATTAACCCATGCTTCTTTGTCTGACATGTCCCACTACTCCAAACCTTCTCCCAGATTGCTCAGTTCAGGGTAGAGTTGTTACAGCAGAGAGAAATGAAGAGACAATACTTGGCTTTTGAGTTTCAAAGTCAATATCATAAATTCTGATAGAAACATTAGCTTGAAATAAAAGTTTTTTTATTTTTGCTATTGGAAAAATGTAGATATCCAAATGCATGATGCAGTCGTGTTTTTAATCTGTCTCTGAAGTGACAGAGATCTTCTGGAATTGCTGGGATGGGGATAGGAGAGTCAGAGGGTAAAACAGTAAGACACTGATGAAGTGCCTGGCATGTCGTCATTTGGGGGCCTAGAGGGGTTGTGGCCATGGGGCCAGTGGTAGTGTCCCTTCAGCCTATTTCTGCTCTCAGAAGTTCTAATGAGTGAGCAAAAACTGACCTATAATGATGACATTCTAGGACAAGTGACAAGCTTCCTCTCTTAGTCTTCCTACTTTCTCCCTCAAGCTTTCATCTTAGGATGTAATAAAACTAGAACCAAGGATTAACACCTCCAGGGGCAGTGGTCATTCAGCAGGGTGGGGTAGGGGAGCAAGAGCCTGAGAAGCGACTCTGGGACTGTCTCCTTAAATTCTGCACCCCACTCACCTCACCATGCATAGCTCTCTCTTCAGGTCCCCATCTTTTTACACCTATCAGTAGTTAAGGTACGCCATTATTGTCAGCTTCGAGGTACTGCACTTTCTTTCTCGGTTCTCTAACAGCCTACACACTCCTATTTATTATTAAATTCTGTTCTCATTACCCAACGGGAGTGCGTTATCTGCTTTCTTCTGCTAGTCTGATATACTTATTTTAAGTACTCAATATGTAATCTTCAGTATTATTGTAGTAGGACATCTGGCCCTCAGGACCATCTCTAAATGCCTCATTTGAACAGGACTGCTTGAACAGCTGAGTGTTCCAGTCACTTTTATTTTTTTATTTATTTATTTATTTTTTGTTTTTATTTATTTATTTATTTATTTATTTATTTTTTAATTGCATTTTAGGTTTTGGGGTACATGTGAAGAACATACAATATTGTTGCATAGGTACACACGTGGCAGTGTAATTTGTTGCCTTCCTCCCCTTCACCTATATCTG
>CAUYQU010017148.1:0-10209 GCA_963574635.1 Cheracebus regulus | reverse complement strand
GCTGAGCCCCCAGCTCGGCTCCTGCAGGGGCTGCGGACAGGCGGCTCTCCCTCCCCACTGCTTGAGCGGTTAGTTTTCAAAACCAGATGCAGAACTTTCCAAAGCGTCTGTATTAAATTCCATCTGCTTAATCTCGCACTGAGCTCAGCTGGATGCCAGCAGCGTTTGGTGTCCCTCCCAGGTTCTGGCGTCTGTGGATCGAGTTGCCTTGTTTCTGTAGCTCTTCTTCCAGGTAGACCAAGAGTGCTGGGCTGGGAACAGAGCTGGGGCACCACAGGAGACCGCCCTCTAGGCCAGCATCCGCTCACCGACGGGGCCTCTCTGGGCTCCACGCGCAGCCACCCTGGCCAGCTGTCCTCTGTCCGTGGTCCTGCCTGTTTTCCCTGTGGCTTTTTATGTCTGACCTGTCCCTCCCTCTTTCTCTGTCCCCTTCCTCATCTCTCTCTCTCTCTCCTTGCTATTGTCCCTTTCTCATTTCTCCTCCCTCCTCCTTCTCTGTCTCCCCCAACACTTCCCCTGCACAAGGTCACGGGCACAGAGGCTGCTCCTCACCTGCCCCTAAATGGGGCTTTGGCTCCACCCCAGGCCACAGTGAAGGTGATGCCCAGAGCCTGGCAGAGGCACAGGGGTAGGAAGGAGTGCCGCCGCATGATCCAAGGGGATCAGAACAGCCTCACCACTTACTGAGCAGCTGCTGTGTGAGAGGTGGGGATCTGCTGGCTGAGAGGAACCCATCTGCAGTGTCACACACCTGGGCTGGCCTCTCAGATCCCCTTTTTAACTCTGTGGCCTGGGGCAAGTCAACCTCTCTGTGTGTCTGCTCCCTTATCTGTGAATTGGGGTAAATGCCAGTCTGCTGTGAAGACTGAACAAGACCATGTATGTAAATCTTTTGATGTAATTCCTGGCCAGAAAACAACACAGGAAAGCTCACAGTCAACCTTAGCTGACATTATTTGTATTGCAGGACCCTGTGCTGGGAGCTTTTCATTTATTACTTCATTAAATCTCTTCCTAGTGTGATGTAATTTTCCATATATATTTAATACAACACATCTAACTGTCTATCCTTCTACCTATCCACGTCTCTAGATAGCATCAACATACAGCAAACACCAGTGAACTGCAGTCTGAGAGCTAGAACATCACCAAGAGGAAACAGAAGCCCCTGAGGTCCCTGCAACAATGTCATCTTCCACAAGCTACTACAGGTAGCCACTATCCTGCAATTTACATTTTGCATTTCTTTCTTTCTTTGTTTTTTTGAGATGGGGTCTCGCTGTGATGCCCAGGCTGGAGTGCAATGGCAAGATCTCGGTTCACTGCAAACTTTATCTCCCCAGTTCCGGCAATTCTCCTGCCTCAGCCTCCCAAGTACCTGAGTCTACAGATCCATGCCACCAAGCCCAGCTAATTTTTGTATTTTTAGAGATGGGTTTCACCATATTGGTTAGGCTGGTCTCAAACTCCTGATCTCAAGTGATCCACCTGCCTCGGCCTCCCAAAGTGCTGGAATTATAGGCATGAGCCACCATGCCTGGCCTACGCTTTTCATTTCTATGCTTTTGAAAGAAAATATAGACTACTTTTATGACTTTGGGTTGGAAAAGAGGTATTTACCAAAATACATAAAGTGCCAAGCATAAAGGAAATGGTTGATAAATTTGATTCAATTTAGACAGAGTTTCTGTTCAGCTAGTGTCACTATAAATAAACAAGAACGATAAGCTACAATGTGGGAGCAGATATTACAACACATAACCAATAAATGATTCTATCCTGAATATATTTTTTAAACTGCCCAAAAAGATGAAGAAACCCATAAGAATTCCAATAGAAAATTACATAATGAACATGAATAGACATTTCAAGAAGGTTGAATGGCTAACGATTATTTGAAAATATGTGCAACCTCATTAGTAATCAGAGAAATGCAAATTTTAGAACACTGAGAATTCCCATTTTACACCTGCTAGTTGGATAAAAATGAATTTAAGGTCTAGGTGGAGAAACAACAGAAACTCTCCCACGCTGCTACTTGGAGCGAAAATAATACAGGCTCTTTGAAAACCAATTTGGCACTGTCTTGTAAAGTTGAACACGCACATACCTTATACTTCAGTGTTTGTACTTCTGGAGTTTACCCCAGAGAATCTCCTGTACATGGGCGTCAGGAGACTTGTACCAGAATGTTCACAGCAGCTTCAATTGTAATAACAAAAACCTAGAAACAACCCAATCAATATCTTTGAGTAAGTGAATGAATCTCTCGAGTCCTTTCCAACTTCTAGATGGATGTGTCTGAGGCCTCAAACTGGGCTTCACAGCCAGTGACAGGCACTGAGTCAGCCGCCCCCAAACCCTGGGCAATCAGTGGGGCTCCCTGCAGACATGATGTCTTCAAACAGACCCCAGCTGACCCCTCACTGACAAGTTCAGGGCCATCTAAGAATTGGGGCCTCCAGGGTCCTGAGTCAACAGGACCCACGTGACTGGGGTCAGGCATCATTGGAGGCTTCAAGGACCCCAGGAGTGGGCAGGATTATCCCAGGGCTTCTCCACCTGACAGGTCCACCCACCAGGGTCAGGGAGCCCCAGCTCAGAGACTTAGGACTCAGAGAGTCTCCTTTCCAGACTCCCAATGTGCAGACGGGCACACTGAGGCCAAGGAGAGGGCTGAGAGGGAGGGCACAGCTTCCTAAGTTTAGTTCAAAGCTCTTCCCAGTACCCCATGCCAGCCCTCCAGGATCCCCAACCCCTCAGCAGACCAGATGCCCCCAGGAAAGTACATGGTACATGGGTCCATGCATGCACGTACACACACACACGCACACACACACCACACACATGGACACACACACACAACACACACATGGACACACACATGCAACACACACATGGACACACACACAACACACACAGACAACACACAACACACACATGGACACACAGACAATGCACAACACATACATGGAAACACACACACACAAAACACACACACACTCACGCATCCCTCCAAGCTGAGTTACAGTGACTGATGGGCCTTTCTCATCCCTCTACCTCTCCTCCTCCTCTCTCTTCAGTGGCTGGGACTACTGACTCCTCCCTCTCCCCCATCCAGCTCATATCAGGAAGCCCCATGGAAAGAGTAGCTGGAGTTCCTTCTCTTTGCAGAAGCCTCATGACTCCTGCACATGTCCCTCTAAAGAGCTTTTGTCTGGCAGCCAGGCCAATAGTCTTTCTTCTCTGCTTACATGGCCAGCAAAGGAGGCAGAGGCCCCTGAGCTGGGAGCAGGAAAGAGACTTCTAAATGGCTCCTGACTCTCAGATCACAGCCGGGATGGGGTGAGGGAGCAGGTCAGGGTCCCAGGTCAGGCCCTGGAGGAGGCTGCAGCTCAGGCTGCAAGCAGCGCTGGCTCCAGATATCAGGTCTCAATTCCCAACCCCAAATCCTCGAGGCCTCCAGGCCAAAGTCCCCTAAATTACTCATCCTACCCCAAGTTCTGCTGGGCCTAATCTGGAAGACAGCCTTGCCTGAACCCCGCAACCCAGAGCCCACTCAGGCCAAGAGTACTGAGGCCCAGGGGGTAGGGCACCAGCTCTGATGCCACTGGGGGAAGATCACTCGGTAAGCCTGGGGCCTGGTCCCAGGTAAGAGAGAGGACCTCCCCTTGCCCCCGCCCAACAGAGAAGACCCATCCACCCAGCCCAGCTGAGTCCCCAGGCCTTCCCAGATGCACTTTCCCAGGCAGTGGGCCTCATCCTGAGACATGAGAGGGCCCAGAGCTGCCTCTTATCCCACCAAGGCCCGGGGTCATGTTCAGCTCTTTCTGGGGCAGCACTAGAGGCTCGGGCTTTGGTGGCAGGCAGACGGGCCCCAACAGCTGCGAGACCTTGGGTGAGCTGGATGCCCTCTGCAGGCCTCACTGTCTCCTCGGTAAAATGGGGACAGTCCTGTTAGCATCAGATGAGGTAGTGATTAAGTGTCTGACGCAGTGCCAGGCAAGCTGTAAGGGCTCAGCTTACAAACACAGGGCAGAGACAGTGACAGAGGAGACACTGCCCTGCTGGGGATGACAGTCCTGCTTTCCAGCCCAGCCCATTCCCAGCCCCGGCCTCCTCGTGGGGTGGAGAGGGAGGAGGAACAGACTGGCTGGTAGGGACCTGGGTCACAGGTCACTCCTGGCTCTGTCACAGACTTGCAGTGTGACCTTGGACTAGACAATTCTTATTTCTGAGCCTCAATTTCTTCATAGAAATGCTGGCTCTATGATGTACTCATTCTGTTTGCACACTGGCTAACCCCTGTGCCTCAGTTTCCCCATTAGCCAGAGGATACAACCCATTTTAAACTATCTCATGAGCCCACATCATTTTACCTGAAGTAAGGCTCTATTTAACACTCTGAGCCCACTGGCCAGGCCACACTTGACCCCTTCCCCCATCTGGCTGGCTTCTTAGCCTTCCCTGGAAGCTTAATAATGGCTGACACAGACACAGGCTCAGCAGCAGCAGTGGGGCAGGTGTGGTGCAGATGTGTCCATGTGGGAGACCACTGAGTCCTGAAGACACTGGGATGAGTTCTGGGCCTCGTGCTGGATGGAGCAGGACTACATCCTCCCTATGGGCAGCGGGATGGAAGCCACAGCCTCTACCAAGACTCTCTGTGGCTCAGGAAAACTGAACAGAGGCAGGAACACGCTGGGGGTGACCTGGCACCACTGGGCCTGGCTGGCACAGCCCCTGTTCCACCGAGTCAACAAGCTCAGATGTCCCTTCTGGTCTGGAAAGCATCTCTTTCCCACCCACTACAGAGCTGAATGTCTGGGAATAAACCCAAGGCATGCCTGTCTGCTAGTCAGCAAATGCAGGAGCGCAGAGCTGCCACCCATCAGTCAGAGAGATGAGAACCGCTCCCCTGTTGACCTTCCAGCTCCTTCCTTTGATGCCGTCACTTCCCGCCAGCCATGGGAACATTTCCAGCACGCTTCTCTTGAAAGGTCCACTTAGGCTGTGGGGGAGTGGCTACTGAAGGGTCAGTTACAATCCCTGCTGCCCAGGAAATGCCAGTCCCCCAGGAGGAAAGACACGCATGGCGTGTTGCGAGCAGTAACTCGACTGGGGAGCAAGGGAGCTCTCAGATTTCAGATGACAGGTTCTTGGAGAAAGAGCGAGCACTTTGGATGCCAGACCTGGGTTGGAAAGAAAATTCCCACAGGCTGGAGCCTAAGCCAGACTCACAGGATGGGATTTCAATGTAAATGTGAACTTAGCATGCAGTGCAAGGCTCTGAGCTGAGATGAGAAAAACAAGTCAAGGCGTAGGTAGGGGAGGGAGCTGTCAGGGACCTCAGTGTGGACCCACAGAGGTGTGTCCCTCATAGCACCTGTCCTTTTGCTGCTCTCCCCACCACCAGGTCAATGCTTCCCAGGCCAGGCTTTTCCCATGAGATGAAGGGTCTTCAAATCTAGCTAGCTTAACAAAAACAGCAACAACAATAACAACGACGGTAAAAACGGTGATCTGATAAAAAAAAATTACCCTCACATCTGAATGTTTATGGAATGCTTACTCTGAACTATGTACTCACACAATCTCTATCTTCATGACTTTCAAAGTTGATATTATTAAGACCATTTTACACAAGAGGAAACTGAGGCTCAGGAAAGTGACATTACACAGAACTAGTAAGTGGCAGAGCTGAGATTTGAGTTTTAGTCTATCTGACTCCAAAGCCAACACTCCTCTGTGCACATCTTGCTCTTCCTTTTAGAAGATGTTAATAGAGGTATGGAGTCTAGAAAAAGGGAGATGAGAGTCCTGCTCAACTGAGGGGCTCAGAACCTATGTGCAGTTCTGAGAAACACATCTAGAGGGTTATCGATAGGCTGAACCTTGTCTAAAAGCCAGCCTCTGACCTGAGAAGGGCATAAGAATCTGGTCATATTAGTTAATTAATTCAACACTTTCATTAACATTCTGTTATGTTCTTGGAGGCTCTTCTAGGTCATGGAGATAGAAGGGTAAAGAAGATTGACAATGCTCCTGCTGTCATAGAGTTCACATTCCAGTAGAGCAGACAGATAATAAGCAAGTGAGTATATACCGGGCAGTGATGTGGCCTGTGAGGGAAAAGGGTGACTAGAAAGGAACTAGAGATGTGGGGCTGCTCCAGAGAGGGTGGCCAGGGCAGCCTTCTTTGAGAAGGTGGCATTGCAGAAGGAAACTGAATAAAGTGAGAGTCAAGTTTGCCAATAGCTGTCAAGAGAATGTTCCAGTCACAGAGAGCAGCAGCTGTGAAGGCCCTGAGGTAGGGAATGCAATAGTGATGACGGTGATGATGATGGTGATAATGGCGATGGTAATGATGTTGATAATGGTGATGGTGATGATGGTGATAATGGTGATGGTGATGATGGTGATGGTGATGGTGGTGATAGTGGTGATGGTGATAATGGTGATAGTGGTGATGGTGATGATGGTGATAGTGGTGATGATGATGATGATGATGGGGTTGATAATGATGATGGTGGTGATGACGATGGTGATGATGATGATGGTGATAGTGATGATAGTGATGGTGATGATAATGATGGTGATGATGATGATGGTGATGATGGTGATGATGATGGTGGTGATTATGGTGATTGGGATGGTGGTGGCGGTGCACTTGAGGAAGAAAGGAGAGGCCAGTGTTTCTGAAGCAAAGAGAGGTTGGAGTAGGGAAGAGGGAAAGGAGAGGGGATGTGAGGGGTTGGCAGAAGAAAGGTTATTAGAGAATTAGGCCATAGTGAAGTTTGGATTTTATTTTTTATTGTCAAGGAGACTTATTGCAGAGTTTTAAGCACGAGAGTGGCATGGCCTGATTTATATCCTAAATAGATCACTTTGGCTTCTGGGTGAGGATCACTTTGGCTTCTGGAGGCAAGAATGAAAGCAGGAACACCAGGGAGGAAGGATTGCAGAAGTTCTTGTGGACCATAGAGGAGCCAGAGGAGAGTGTGAGAGGTGGTGACTCACCCAAGGAGTTATTGAAGGAACAGCGTGTTTATCCTAAACAAGAAGACTTGAAAATGATCATGAAAGCCATCTTCAAACATTGGAAGGCTGTCACATGGACCAGAGGTCAGAACCAAGACTAATGAGTGAGACCACAAGACTGCTAATTTCTCTTTGAAAGGATTTTTTTTTAATGTTCTGGCAACGCTGACTCAAGATGGAGCATGCTTCCTGGTGCAGGCAATGATATCCCTAACCACTGGAGGTGCATAAGCACAGGTCAGCTCTCAGAGCTCTGAGATGCAGTGAACACAGATTAACATCTGTGATCAGAGAGACCTGGAATCAAATCGTCCCTTGTCTGCTGATTAACTGTACTGCCTCCAGCCACTCACTTTTCTGAGCTTTGTTTTCCTCATCCCTAAATTCCTGCCTTTAGATTGTTGTCAGAACATTTAGCATTCAGGCACAAAGTAGGTGCTCAATTAATGCCAGTGGTGATAATGACGATGGTGATGGTAACAATGGTGATGATGATGATACGGATGGTGATGATAATGATAGTGGTGGTGACGGTGGTGATGGTGAACCCACCAATCAGTCCCTGACTAATCAGGCGTGAAGACAAAGGCTTCAAAGTCATGCACTAAGGGTCCTAGGTGAGAGGTCCAGGAGTCCAATGATGAATCTGATCCTATATGAGTCAAAACACCATAACTGTTAAAGAAAAAGTTATTCAATTATACTTGTTAAAGCACAGCAAGACACACTTTATTCAGGACCATTGCAATGGGTATAGGGTCCCCTGCACTGGAATTTGCAGTGTGGGAGATAGTTTGGACTGAACTCCAAATATAGCATGAGCAAGTGGAAATTTATAGCCAAGGATCAGTGGGTGAAAAAATACTAAAAAGGAAGATCAAGGGTAGTGGAGATTCTGGAACAACTGACATGACTAGATTCTTGCTGAAGACAGGCTAGGGTGATCAGACCTCACCTGGAGGATGGTGAAGGATGGAGAACCTGATCAGATATCAAGGGTAATCAGATATTAAGGGTGGGGCGTTCTTGCTAGACTTGCTGAGTTAGCAGGTTGCTTTGCTGAAACTGGATTTTACAAGAAAGTGCACAGGTGGGTCTCAGAGAAGGTTCGGAAGCCTAACTAAAAAGTAAATAATCTTTGTCACCTCCCCATCCTATTAATAGATGAGAAACAGCCCAGAAACAGAGGACAACTTTCTTAAAGTCACAAGCAAAACTCATGTTTCCTGGTTTCTAGTTTAACTCTCTACTTTGCCATAATGTATCTATAGATTCTATGTTCTAGGAAGTAATCCGCATCAACCTTTGTGGCCTCAAAGTCCTGACGATAGAACGCCTTCCTGCCACACTAGACTGATCTCCATCTACAGGCATATAGCCAGGTAACTTGGGCCATGTTGGCCCGTTAAGTATTATTTTATAAGTGTTCTTTCTCTTTAGAAGCTCCTCTGCTCAACTCATCTTGCCCTAGTCCTGTCATCTTTTGCTTTAATAGAAGTTACTATTTTCTCATTAATTTGGTTGAGATTTCTGTGCATTAACTAGAGTTTTGTCTTATCTCTGCCATCCTTGACTGTCCTCCAGTGTACCTTTTAGGAACTGCATTCAGCTGCTAGTAACAGGGATCTGAGAACTAATGGCTTAAACAAATCAAAAACTGTGATTTTCCCTCTCGTTTAAAGAATCATGGACTTAAAAGTCCACACATCCTATATTAGATCCACATATTCTATTAATGTCCCGGTTCCTCCTTTGTTTTGCCTTACCATCCACAGTACCTGAGCTCATCCTAAAGACTGCCTACTGGTTGTATGATGGCTGCTGGAGCTCCAGAGATTACTGCCACATTCCAGACAGGGAGAACAAAAGGAAGGGAGAGGATAAAAGGGCAGGAAGTTCTGCCAGCTTAACACTTCCGTTCACATTCCATTGGCCACTCCTATCTGAAATGGGCAGGGGCTGGTAAATGTAGCTTTGAGGTAGGACACCTGTTCACCACAACAGCATTGGTATTCTGCTCCTAAAGAAGAGAAGACAGGGTTCTCAATGATAGCCTGTAGCCTGGATCCCGACCTGCGTCTAGGAGCCTGAAATGAAGACCTAGAGATCCTGAAATGAGAATTCTGGCCCCAGAGCTGAATCTAGGAAGACTGGTTTGTAGGAAAAAAGTGTAGCGATCCTTTCCTACCTACTTCCACTTAAAAACAAATTTAACATAATACTTTAACCATACATGTTTATTGTGAAAAATTCTAAACATAAAAAATAAAGAAAACCAAAATCCTTTGTAGTCCCCCACCCAGAGGTAACCTCTGTTGGTGTTTCTGCATGCATCCTTCTGGCTTTTTTCTATGGAAAATCAGAAACGGACTTTACAACCAGTTTTACGTGCTGCTCTTATTTCCTTTCTTTATTTTTATAAGCATTTCCCCAGGTTAATCACTTTTTGAAGGTTTTATGTTTAGTGGCTAACAGTCCATCATGCAATTGTTCTATAATTGACATAAAAATCTCCTTTTGTTAGGTATTTAGATGGTTTCCATCTAAATTTAACCATAATAAATGATGTTGGAATGACTGATCCTACACATAGATCTTTATCTCCATCTCCAGTTATTCCTTGAGATTCTCAGGTCAACAGGTATGGGCATTTTTAAGGCTCTGCCTGTATTTTCCCAGTGGCTCTCCCAGGTGACAGGCCTGACTTCCACTCCTCCCATGGGATCTCGGAGCACTTTGGGAGACCAAGGTAGGTAGATCATGAAGTCAGAAGTTTGAGACCAGTCTGGTCAACATAGTGAAACCCCGTGTCTACTAAAAATACAAAATATTAGCCGGGTGTGCTGGTGTGCACCTGTAATCCCAGCTACTCGGGAGGCTGAGGCAGGAGAATCCTGTGAACCCGGGAGGGGAGGTGGAGGCTGCAGTGAGCCGAGATGGCACAATTGCACTCCAGTCCAGGCCACAGTGCTAAACACCATCTCAAAAACAAAAACAAACAAACAAAAAAAAAAGCCTCTTCGAACAGGTTTCTGAGGCCTCCCTCCCACTAACTCAGGCCTGCGCCTCCTCCCGCTGGCTCCCTTGGGAAAAACAATGAAAAAGTTTATACTCTGAAGTATCTAATCATGTATTTATCTCTAAGTACTTTAAAAAGTCAATATAATT